>JAYMGJ010000088.1:0-16723 GCA_037178675.1 Scleroderma bovista | reverse complement strand
ATGTGGCTTACTCATTCCTTTACTCAGCAGCTTATTCATGCTCCTTATGCTTACTCATTCCTGCTTATCCCTTGCTTACTGATCGCTTACAAACCCCTTACAAAGCTCTTACCAATCCCTTACCAATCCTTGACAAATTCTGCTTACTCCCTTCTCTTTTTGTACTTTAATGCTGTGCCCCCCCATGTATTTAAACCCCTGGGCTCAGCCCAGTGAGAAGAGACCCAATTGCACAAAATTATCCCTCTCTCAGACTCTCTCAGTCAGTATCCCCTCAGTTCTTTGAGTCTTGTAGGCTTCAGTGAAGGTCTAAAGACTCTGATATTCAAGTTTTATTCAATCCATTCAAGTCCAAGTATTTCTCTAGGCTCAAGCGGAGTCTAGCCTGTCTATCCTTTATATCCCATTGCTTCTGGAAGTCAGGAGCCCCCTTGCCCCTCTGCTGCACCAACCTCTAGGTGTAGTATTGCTACTTCAGTCCCAGTCACCTCAATCCCTGCTTTGACACTTCCTAGGCTTTAGGAAGAGTCCAGACCCCTATCCCCTTCATCACCTATTGCTCCTGTACCCCAGGAGTATCCTGCATCATTGTCTGCATCACCCTGTTGGTGTAGATCCCCTTCCCCCCTCCTCAGCACATCCTCTCTGGACACCACGGAGGTAAACCACCACTCACATATATTTGTAGTCCTTTGTTGGTGTTGTGTTTGGGTTATTACTCCGACCCAAATCCACACTTTGACTCACACCGGATGCCTTATCCAGGCTCCAGCTTCCAATGTGCAATAAAAGCCCTGATCGATACTAGTGTTTCTTTTGTGGCAACTGCAGCTGGCTTCATCTGGCTCAACGGTCAAGCTCATGTACGTTCTCACGCATGTCCCTACCACACGAAATATTCTGCCCGTGACAAGTTCATCACCCATTTGCAGCACTTGTTCTCCTTCAAGAGGACAGTGCCCTTTGTCTTTTTTCATGCTCTTATTTACTTACTACTATGTGTACAACTTGGACCAATATAATCACACTTGGGTTCCTTTGCTTGACTTAAGTGCTTGGTGCAATCTCGGACCAAGTGAACTAAGTAAGCCTTTTTAGCTTCACACAACTTAGCATCTTGGCATGAGTGACTAAGCAATTAAGCCACAATAAATCACAATAAAGTTCAATTAAGCAACATGTAGGTTTCCTGATGTTGGCTGCAGCAAGAAGTGAAATCAGTGTGTTTGTTTCAAGTTTTGGGAAGGAAGTGAGTACACCTGTGGTGGGCTGGATGCAACTGCTCTCTTGTATTGAAGAACTGTTTGTCTTCTGCCCTCACACAGAAAGCAATGAAACTCACTAACAGACCTGGGTGGATGGTCCATTATATTGACGTCTAAGTATGTGAGCCGAATATCAAACACAGAGAGGACAGCATCCTGTACATAGCCCCACAAAGCTCATCGCTGGAGCAAATTGGCATGGTTTCATTTTGGGATCAATCAAGTCAACCACATTCAACAACTTATCTGGTGTCTGGTCTGTCATGGATCACACCAAGGTTGATCAGTGAGAAACCAAGTCAGATGTGAAAACACAGTCTATGTCTCTTACCTCATCATGAAGCCACCCACTTTCCCTTGGTTCTCTCTACAAGCACACAGGTACTACATCCATGGTTAAGGCCAATGAGCATGAGTCACTTGTGTGTGCAAGATTCAGAAAACACCTCGTCCACATGTGTTTGGATGAAGTTCAGAGGACTTTGACATGGCTTGAATTATGTAAGCTTGTATCTTGAGGCTTCTGTGTCACCGTCGACACATGATTGTGTAGAGATGCTTTGCAGGATGTGTGGATGGCCCAGACGACACGTAAGTCCATGTATCTGAATCTCCACCCATTAATTCACTCCAGGGAGCCACATCCCTTTGACTCAGGTTGAGTGGATGGTATTGCTGGCGCTTGTGCCATCTTTGCCATCAATGAATGACAATGTCATGTCAACACCTTAACCTCAACCACCACCACTATGATGATGATGACAACCACAATCAGCATCAATTGTCGACAGCCACTACCTCACCCTCGACCAAGTCTGAACCACCACCCCTACTATCAACTGTCGATGTTGACACCTGGTACCACTAATGTCACGAACAGCACCCCTAATACCCAGGCCACTGCCAACAGACAACCACTGACAATGACAATGACCACCACCGCCACCACCAATCTGATGACCAGCATGTTCAATGTTCAGGCCATTACCAACAAATAACCCTACCAGCATTGACAACGACAACAACAATGACCATCACAAGTCCAATGACCGTCATGCCTAATAGTGATGACCACCACTGTCAATGATGCGATGACGACTGCCACCACTATCACCAGCATACCCAATGCCCAGGACATTATCAACAGGCAATCACTAACAATGGGAACAACCAAAATGACCAGCATCAATGACAATGATGACGACTGCCACTGCCACTACCAATGTAATGACTAGCATGCCCAAGTCCTATGCCACTACTGAGACAAGAACTACTGCCAACGGATGATGACAACAACCATCAACATGATAACTGCCCTTACTGTCAAGACTGGTTCTTCACCGATCTGATCTCTACAAGGGGTCTGGGGGTCAGGGGTTGGTCTAGCGGTAAGACCGAGATGCTATGTAGCATAGTCACGCTTCCCAAGTATTAGGAAGGCCAACCGAGGGTCTGACGGAGAGTCCGAGGGTAAACGGTCAATGACTGAGTGCTTGTACGAGGGCAGAGGCAGAGAGCATGAAGAGAGAACAGAGGAGAAGTATCTTATTCAATATTCAAACTGAAACTACAACAGACCGAGTATCTAGATATTTATACTGAGTGGAATGGAAGAGGCAATGTACAGGTAGTCGGGATTACCGACGAACGACAAGCGCAGTCGTGCTGTGCGTTGAGTAAGTACGGTAAGTGCAATAACTGGATTACCAATAGGTAACATATTAGTAATGCAACAGGACGGGAATGTATAGTATCTGGAAACAAGAAAGGAAACATATTAGGTAATTGTACGGAGAGACAGAACAGACAACATGCTCACCGATCGGTGGTGATACAGGACAGATAGAGAGAAACGGAAAAGGGAGTACATACAATAAAACAGATGGTGAACGCGTGGACACGATCAGACAATAGGGTACAGTGTGATCAGATGTCACAGTCATGACACTTACAGATGATGCGATGATCATGGTAATGACTGCCAAGGTCCAAGGATGCCAACAAAGTGATGATGGTGACCACCCATTGTATTACTTAGTTTATGTAGTACCATACACATTTGTATACCTTCATGCAATCTGAATTAGGTGAGAGCTTTCCTGTGCAGACCACATTTCTACAATGTATCACTAAGAGATGCAGGAAGATCATTACACTGGTAAAAATTCAAACCACAGGTATCATAGGAAGGTCAAGTAATCAATGTCTGTCTCAAATAACTAATTATCCTCAGGAACAGGTGTGTAACATCTATGCCAAGCAGGGCCATGAGCCATCTTGCTCAAATCAAGCTCAGGAATACCTCTTGGGATTACCAGATGTGTCCAGGGAGTATAATGAAACAATTTATGGTATGATGGAGGCACCCACAGCAACAGTTTCCCATTGGGACCCACAATCCAGCCATCATTCTGCAGATGAATCAGGTCTTGGTAGTCCACATTGACATTGGACATGTTAATGAAAAGACTCTGAGCATCATGGAGAGCATGTGCAGCTGAAGATGAGAAGTGGATTGGTGAGAGTGTACTTGAGAGGGAATTTGTGGTTTGCTCTTTAAGGGTGTTTCCCACATTGCCATCTGTCTGTGCATCCCAAAGTTGGATTGCCTTATCCCTTGAACCTGACACAATGTGCCTTCCATCTGGTGAGAATGCAACTGACCAGACTGTGTCTGTGTGCCCTTGGAGGGGGTTGCCCACCTGCCCACCTGTCTGTGCATCCCAAAGTTGGATTGTCTGATCCCAAGAACCTGACACAATGTGCCTTCCATCTGGTGAGAATGCAACTGACCAGACTGAGGAGGTGTGCCCTTGGAGGGGGTTGCCCACCTGCCCACATGTCTGTGCATCCCAAAGTTGGATTGTCTTATCCAAAGAACCTGACACAATGTGCCTTCCATCTGGTGAGAATGCAACTGACCAGACTGGGTCTGTGTGCCCTTGGAGGGGGTTGCCCACCTGGCCACCTGTCTGTGCATCCCAAAGTTGGATTGTCTTATCCCAAGAACCTGACACAATGTGCCTTCCATCTGGTGAGAATGCAACTGAAAAGACTGAGGAGGTGTGCCCTTGGAGGGGGTTGCCCACCTGGCCACCTGTCTGTGCATCCCAAAGTTGGATTGTCTTATCCAAAGAACCTGACACAATGTGCCTTCCATCTGGTGAGAATGCAACTGACCAGACTGAGTCTGTGTGCCCTTGGAGGGGGTTGCCCACCTGGCCACCTGTCTGTGCATCCCAAAGTTGGATTGTCTTATCCCAAGAACCTGACACAATGTGCCTTCCATCTGGTGAGAATGCAACTGAAAAGACTGAGGAGGTGTGCCCTTGGAGGGGGTTGCCCACCTGGCCACCTGTCTGTGCATCCCAAAGTCGGATTGTCTTATCCAAAGAACCTGACACAATGTGCCTTCCATCTGGTGAGAATGCAACTGACCAGACCCAGTCTGTGTGCCCTTGAAGAATCTGTGGATTCCTGGGCCAGTCATCCTGTTGTCCTACAGCAACTTGTGCAATTCCTGCAAACCTTTCAATCTGAGATCTTGCCAATATTGACTTTAATGGTGAAAATGGCAATGCTGACAAGTACAGGTGAGGTGTGCTCTTGTCAATGATAATGATCCCAGCAAAGTTCTGAACAAATTTGATCCCATCCTTGATGAACATCAAAAGTTCTTCATACCCTATTCTTCCATGCTAATTCTGTTGAAGCAATACCTATGTACGTAGAGGAACTGCTACTCCAACTCACCTGTTGGGTGGAGTGCACAACCTGAGATGGTAGCAGTAGCTGGTCAAGAGCTGTTATATTATATAAGCGATGTCCGCTGTTTATATACAACAAATAGTGTGACGCGTGACTGTGACATGTAACATCTACTCTAAAGAGGACTATTACTAAGTCTACACTAATATGGGTCGCAGTCTTGTGCGCACTTCGTCGACAGTTTACGCCGGGTGCACGTGCGACTTCAACACTCCCCCTCGCTGTGCTGCACATAGAGCACTTCAGCGAATAAGGCGCTAGATGCTGCCAGAGGGAAATTGTAAGCCTAGTTGAGCTCTGAACTTCGCGAATTTCTCACGGGGTAAGTTCTTGGTGAGCAGATCGGCGGGATTCTCAGCACCATCAATGAAGAATAGCTCCACATTACCTTTCGCGACTGACTTGCGGATTCCGTGGTAGCGGATGTCGATGTGCTTGGAGCGAGGCTCCGTTACAGGGTTGGATGCCATGAATATGGACCCCTGATTATCACCGCAAATTGGGATAGCTTTCAGCTTATAGCCGAGCTCACCGAGTAAACTCCGAATCCAGGTGACTTGGCGAGCGCAATCGCTCAAAGCCATGTATTCAGCCTCAGTGGACGAGTACGCAATGGTCTTCTGCGCACGAGAAGTCCAACTGATCAAGCCATCTGCAAGTTTCAGGTAGAAACCTGTCTGCGAGAGGCGAGAGATAGGGTCTGATCCCCAATCTGAGTCCGTGCATGCAATCAGGCCAGCACCGGATCCACCATTGTACACTAGGGAGTAGTTAGGTGTACCAATTAAGTAGCGACAGATATAAAGCACTTTGGACAGGTGGTCCTGAGATGGGTTCGTGGCATGGCGCGAGAGATGGGTGACTGCAAAGGCAATGTCGGGCCTAGTGCCTAACATAAGGTACAGAAGGGACCCAATAACCATCTGGAAACGGGAGCAGAGTTCCGCATCAACAGGCTCTGTATTTTTGGCGGCATAGTAGCCAGCCAGCAGTGGGGTGCTTGCGGACTTTGCATTAAGCATGCAGCAGCGTTCGATGACCTTTTGTAGGTACGCGCATTGATCCAGGTGGATAGCGCGACCTTTGCGAGTGATTCACATGCGGAGGAACTCCTTAGGTTCTCCAAGGTCTCTGCACTCCCATTTGCGCATGAACTGCACTTTGATGGCATCAACAACAGCCTTGTTAGGGCCGCAGAATAAAGTGTCGTCAACGTAGATAATACCAATGACGATGTTGGTGCCTTTCTTCTTGTAGAAGAAGATGCCTGCTTCAGACTTAAGGCGCTCAAACCCGAGTTCTTTGAGAGACTCATCGAGTGTGCGCCATCAAGCTAGGCTGGCCTGTTTGAGGCCATAGAGGGCACACCAGAGGCGGAGCACTTTGCGCTCTTGCCTGGGAAGTAGGTGCTCCGAACGTCGAGTCCAGTGATATACCAGTTTTCAAGTGCAGCAAGCGCAAGCATGAGGCACACTGTTTCAAAGCGCACGACTGGTGAGAAGACCTGGGAGAAGCCTTTTGCTACTAAGTGGGCTTTCTTGCGGCCATCCGACTTTACATCGAAGACCCATCGATTCTTTATGACCTTCCGGTCTCGGGGACAGTCAACTAGCTCAAAGACCTTGCGCTTTCACAGCATGTCGAGCTCTTCTTGGCAAGCAAGTCGCCAGAGTTTCTGCTCAGCTTGGGGTAAGCGAGCGATGTCCTTGTAGGACCAGTTGCGGACGCTCTCATATTGAGGCTCGCGGGTTTCGAGGGCTTTGCCCATCAGATAACGGACTAGGTTTGCTCCCCCTTCCTCGCACATCTTTTGCACATCTTCCTCACTGGGCGTTGCAGAGGTGTCGGGGAAACCACCAGGAACATGGTCTGGTGTGTCCGGTTGTGGGGGTCTAGGGACCTCACCCACTGTTTCTCGCCATCGAGAGGCACTTTTGATATCCCGGAGTTGCTCAACGGGATGTCGCCGCTCACCATACACGTTGCCGGGGCGCAATGGCGCTCTACGTTCACGTTGGGGGCGGGCAGGAATATTCACTGCAGGGGGTCGCGGCGCATTCTGGCGGCGTTCAGCTCGGCCAGGGCGCTGCGGTGCCGGAGGTGGCGGATTTCTCGCCGGTGAAGGCGTTCTTGGTGCTGGTGGAGGCACTGGAGATGGCGTACGGGGAGGATTTATTTGATTAGGCTCTTCCTCAGGAGCCTCAGGTTCCTCGCGCTTTGGATCATCATCCTGCGCTTGGGGATGTGGGTAGCCATGGTCGTGTTCCACATCGTCATCACTGTCGGTATCATCAGGGGAATTCCCTGGTTGATCAGTGGCTGGTTTCAGATTTGCCCTTCCGAAAGGGTTCTCGAGAGGTTCGCGCCTGTTTTTAGGGCAGTGAGGGAAGTGACGCTCATCAAAGACGGTGTGGGCAGCGGTAAACACTGCGTTGGTGGAGCGCATAAACAAGAAGTTGCGCTCATTGCCAGGGGCAACACCGACATAGGTCATAAGCTCCGACTTGGGAGCCATCTTATTTGCTCTAGCTGTTGCTGGGAGGTATACAAATGCTCCACAGCCAAACACACGTAGGTGGTCGATGTTAGGCATCTCCCCCTTAAGCATTTCATGGGGGGTGCGCCATCGCAGGTGAGCTACCAGAGTATGGTTGTAAATGTGGGTTGCGTGAGCAAACGCAAATTCCCACCAGGAGTCAGGGATGCAGGCTTGATGCCGCATAGACTCAGCTTTATCCATGAGAGTGCACCCTAAACGCTCGGCGCGGCCATTCTGCATGGGGGTTCTTGGAGCACTTTGGTATATTTTAATTCCTTTCTCAAGGAGTGCTCGATCAAACAGATCGGATTTATACTCTCCGCCGGCATCGGACATCCATCCAACGACGTGCGTATCATGTTGGACGCGCACCATTTCGAGGAAATCTTTGGCAGCCGTAATCGCTGCAGCTTTGGAGCGAAGAGGCATAGTCCAGGCATGAGAAGTATAGTCCTCATAGAAGGTAATAACATATTTAAACTTCCAGTACGACATAACCGGGAAGGATTTAAGATCAGAGTGCACCAGCTCAAAGGGCTTGGAAGCACGTCTTTCATTCTCTGGGAAAGCTCGATTGGGCATCTTGCCAAGAGCACATCCAGGGCAAACACAGTCCTCAGTAGGAAAGTGGATCTCCGGGAAGCGCTGCGTATGCTTTTGTGCGCGTCGGAGTACTTCCTTAGAGGGGTGCCCGAATCTCCGGTGCATAATGTTGTAATCGACTTTGCTCACAGAGGCAATGTAGTTAGATCTAATTATCGGGATAGATCTAATCCCGAAGATGACGTTGCGATTGTCTTCTGGGTCTGACCCAAACCATAGGCGTTCAGCTTTATAAATGAGGCTAATGCCTCGCTTATCGCCAGTGACTTTGTAGTTACGCTGGAGCATTTCGCCCATAGAAATAAGGCGTGCAGTAGCGCCTGGCATATGGAGCACTTGGGTGAGTGTGATGACTTTCTCATCCCCAGAGTTGTGGTCTAGGCACCGGAGTAATACCGTGCCAATGCCAGCAATCAGTGCTACACCATTAGCCATTTTGTCGTAGTGTGCTCGCTTTAGCGCATTATAGGAGGCGAAATCGCCTATGTCACCAGTGAAGTGGCGTGATGCGCCAGAGTCTAGGAGCCAGAAGGCACCAGATAGTTTGCTATTATCGACCATTTTTCCCTTACACTTAGCACAGCATGCATCACTCGTTTCATGAGAACACGAACAAATATATGCTTTACTCGAGACGCGACACGACAAATTGTAGTTACTACTCGCTATATACAGTGCCGGTGTAAAGCGCACATGTAAAGGGAGCGTGTCAGTGTCGGTCAGCACGCGTGCAGAAGGTACTTGCCTGAAGAGGCTGGCCTCCACGCCCATCACCATCGACGTCGCGTTATAGCGGTCGAGGACCATTGCGTTGATTTCGTCAAACTCATCGTCGGCGAAGGGTTCGTGGGCAAATGGTTCATCATCCCCAAGGGAGATGGCATCCTCCTCATACATCGTGATGCGCTCCTCGAGACGAGGGCGCTTCAGCGAGGAGGGACTGGCCTCGGGCTGGTCCAGGTTCGCACTTGCCATCGACACAACTTGGTCGAGGGTGCGGATGGTTTGGCAGGAGGGCTCTACCCCCAAGCGGTGTGCCAAGTCGAAGGCCTTAATAGTATTTGTGAATGCGGGGGGGCCGTAGTGGGCAGCACCGGGAGTGTGAGCCAGGGCACGAGGGTCGACGGCAGGCTCTGGTCCATCATAGTGGACATAAGTGGCGAAGGCAGCCTGTTGGGCGTTCTCGCGGCGAGCGCGAGCTTTCTTGCCGCCACGTCGAGTGCAGCCTCCCTGTCCTTGGGCAGGAGCGTTTCCGCTCATACCGCCGTTGGACCCGCCTTGCTGCTGCTGCTGCCTCTGGGGCTGCTGCTGCTGCTGGGCGAACTTTGGGTCAGCCGGCTTGCGCTTCACAGCGCTAAGCTTGTTGGCCTGTGGGCCCTTACCACCGGCACGCGAAGAGGCGCCTTTCTGCTCAAAAGAGAGTGTAGCGGCCTTGACTATCCCATCGGGCTTCGGATTCTTGATCTCGTCTGGCAATGTCTGGCTGAGAATTTGAGCTACGACCTCCATAGTGGGAGGGAGCTTGCACAGGATGATCATTGCCTGCACGGGGGCAGGGAACTCGAAGCCAGCGTCCTTGAGATAAGCGAAGTGGCTAAGCACTTTGGTGATAGCCGGAGCGGGATGGGAGCCAGTGGGGATGGTAGTCGCCAGGAGCTTGCTAAGCTCGGCGTAGGCGGAGCCGATACTGGGGGCGCCGAAGTTCTTCTTCAGGTGGTCCCAGACGTCCTTAACGCTGTTGAGATTCAAGACAGCAACCTGGATAGAGGGGGCAAGGTGCAAGGTGATATTACCGAGTGCTCTCTCGGTGTTGTCATCCCATTCCTTACGGTCATCGTGACCGGCAGCGGGTTGCGTCATTGAGTAAACATACCATTGGCCTTGTGCCCGAAGGTAGGCCTGCATAGAGGTGTGCCACTGCTGCCAGTTGGAGCCAGTGAACATGGGAACCATCTTGTCAAGAGCGCTGGACATGGTGATGTTCTGTTGGGAGTCAACGGAGTCAGCAAGTGAATGCGACAACGGACAAGCAAGAAAAGAAGAAACACCTGAGTGCTAGTGAAAGCACTTCTGTCAACAGCTAACTCATGACTAGGTCATGCCAGCGCAAGTCGTCAACGATGTTCGCCATGGTTGGCGCAAGTCATCAACGAGCTTCGCCTGTGGCAATGCAGGTGCTCAACTAGGAGCTCACTGTCTGGCGCAAGTCGTCGACCGACTTCGCCTTGTGGCTGTGCAGGGGCTCAGCTAGGAGCTCACTGTTGTCCACAGCGTCAAGCTAATTAAAGTGACGCTCAGGGAGCTGGAGCACTGCCTGGTGCATTGCTGCACACAGTGCGCTCACAGGGCTCATAACCTGTTGAAGCAATACCTATGTACGTAGAGGAACTGCTACTCCAACTCACCTGTTGGGTGGAGTGCACAACCTGAGATGGTAGCAGTAGCTGGTCAAGAGCTGTTATATTATATAAGCGATGTCCACTGTTTATATACAACAAATAGTGTGACATGTGACTGTGACATGTGACATGTGACATGTAACATCTACTCTAAAGAGGACTATTACTAAGTCTACACTAATATGGGTCGCAGTCTTGTGCGCACTTCGTCAATGGTTTACGCCAGGTGCACGTGCGACTTCAACAAATTCAATGTTAGTGGGATGACATCCTATGTCAGGCATGAACAAACTTACCTGCAGCCATCCCTCAGCAGAGATCAGTGCACCACAGGCCTCCCCAATCAACTTCGATACACCAAGAGCCTCCAACCAAAATAGCATCTGTTCTCCAGTGACAAGCCCCCTCACCAATTGTGCCAGGTCTGGATCAAATTCTGTACCTTGAAGGTGGGTTGCCCAGAATTGACATGAATACAACAGATGTGGTGGAATGTTTTCTTCAACCCTTTTTTCCAAGTCTACCACCTCCAAGTTTGAGATGTATGATGTTTCCAGTTTGCAGATGTTGAAATGAAGGCCAGCTTGCATGACAGAAAGCGAGGCAACAGCAAGATTACGATGTGCACCATCCTGCTGAATAAAGAACTCTCCACTTCGCTGTTCATCAAGCAAAAAATCATAGAAAGAAGCATGAAGGGGGTGGACAGGAGTAGATAGTTCATTGACACCAGCAAGCAGTGATGCCATGAAGTTGAGGATGAACCCTACAGGATAGCGGTCATCCTCCTGAGGGAACCTGTCACGCATAAAGTCCAATGCACTGATAGGGAGTGGCTCCTTCAACCACAGGATCTGCCGCATGACCGAACGAAAGTCCCGGCGATCATCGGACCCTCGGAAAAGATCCTTCAAAAATGTGGTATACATTTCGTCGAGAAGAGTCCTTCCGTCGCCAGGAGCATGAGACATGATTTGATGAAAACGGTCCTTCGGGATCACCCCGATTCGGGGGGACATGAAGTCGCATGCCAGACGTGCCCATTCGAAGACACCACCTGATTTAGCAGCGAGCTGTTGGAAATTTTCACTGGTGAACGTGACACGGAGAGTCTTCAGACGGGTAGAAACATAGAGGTGAATGTCGCGCATGGTCAACTCCGTATCAATGGCATCGAGCGATCTGGCATAGATATGCGGACTGGTGGTTAATGCCTCCCCAATGTCCACGAGTGGGCGAGAAGTCAGGAGAATCCGGATGTTTGCTGGAAGTTTCGCACCATATGCAGCAAGGACCCCAAGAACAGTCGCCCTCGTGCTCTCCGCACCACTCTCATCCAAAGCATCAATGACCACTACGACATGTCCAGTGGGGGATTCTTTCAGTTGGGAAAGGGGTTCGAGAATGAGTTTGTTCCACTGTGCTGCGACGTCTGTCGTGTCCCTCAATGAATGGTTTTTGGCCGTCACCTCAACCAGAAGCGGTCGCAAACGGAGGTCGCGATGAGCCAAGTCACGCGCGATGGTCGGGAAGAGCTTCGTATGGAGTTGTTCGTGGTGTCTAACGCGACTGAAACAGAAGCACGACCCAAGCACGCCAAGATTCTGGGCGTGCCGAGCAATCGTGTGTGCTATGGCCGATTTCCCCTTTCCAGCCTGCCCGTAGAGCCAGAAGATGCGCGGTGTAGCGGCGTCTGTGTTGTTGATCCAGTCAACAATTTCATTCAAGATCTCGATTCTCGTGCCATCGAGGCATTTCTTTGCCTCGTTGAGTCCGACTCTGTCCGCACAGGTCAAGCAGTTCGAGCTAAAATCTTCGTAGATCTGTTGAATGCCATATTGGATGTCTGAAATTGGTTGATCTCGAAGCTCGAGGACCAGCTTCTCTAACTTCCGGTTGTAGTTGGCGACCCTGGTCGTTGTCTCCAAGGGAACACTCTTCCCGAGCGACGACCCTGTGGAAAAGATGAATCCCATGAAGACTACAGGAATAGATGGCGTACAAAAAGTTCTGGTTTCCGAGTACTTTGTGACGAACTGCGCGCATTCCTGTACGACTTGGGTGATCTCCACTAGGACGTCCTTCGTCGCATTGATCTTCAATGAAGAGCTGTTTTCCAGAATGAGCCTATATGTTCGTTCGATTCCAGTGACAAGATCTCCGATAGATGCGTCGACACTCGCTTGCGACAGCATCAACTATCCAGATTTCCGTTAATCAAGGGTATCGGAGGTGATCGATGCACACCTTGGAGGCCCTGTTCAACGCGCTCAAGGCCATTTGAGCGTGTGGATGGATCTATGCGAGATTATCAGTCAAGCTTGACCATCTGCCATTGAAATGACAAACTCCAATAATGCCATTGATGACTGTACTGAAAGTGCTAAGGGTTTGGCGATATCCAGTGTCTACGAGACCGTGCGCATTAACAGCAATCTCCACTGGGCCAGGAATGGGGTCCATATGTGCATCCTGTGTGTTGTCGAGTACTGTCGGAACAGGTTGGATATTTCCTGGCACCTGGTGGGATCGATAAGCGTCAGAAATACATGGCTGCATGTGCACGGACCTCGTGGGTAGCAGCAGCACGTCCTTCCGCTGTGGTTTCTCCAGGACTAGTGGAAGCAAGTACAACGGCCCTAGCGTCTTCAAGGTCAATCGCCATGGACTGGATGTGGTTCACCGCATGGAAACTCTTCAGATCCAGCTCGCGGATGCGTAGATAACATCATGCCTCTTCGAATACAGCAGATGACCCTTCTTGCCCTACTGAAGCGGCAGAGTTAGCGACAAATGGCTCGGAAGGACGTGGTGGTCCCTCAGTCTCCTGCTGTCGCCTGCGCTGAGTCCCAGTCAAGACACTCGACCCCCCAGAGGCAGAGGGAGTCGGGTAAGGAGAATGCTGGAACGACATCAGAGTCCCCCCTCGTGTGGTGTGGGATTTGCATACCCTGCGTTGGCTGGATTGGCTGTCTGCAGTCTTGCGGTTCTTCTTTGGCATCGCCGGTGAAGTTATACGTTGAGAGGATGGTTTGGTCTTACAAGTAGGAGAGGGCAAAGGGAGAGCGAACCGAACGCCTTGAGGCATCCACGGTCTGGTCGGAAGAGTCCGTGTGGAGCAGAGTTCACAGGCTCAGCCCCGACCAAATTCCAACTGTCCAGTGTCCTTCGTCCTGCAAGATTTCATGTGCCCCTCTTTTGTTCGTCATGCTCACCTGCATTCTCCTAGCATCGGCCTCCGAGTCGCCTGCCAACTGGACCAGCACGACTGGTTGAGATCGGGACGATGGGACGCGTTCAGTGGTGAGCCATCAAAACTACTTGACTAACACGAGAGACGCACTTAAACATCCCTGGCTCTCCATCAACGCAGGTAACATGTCCATCGTCTCATTCCCACCCCAGCACGATGTCTTCGTCAGCGTGTAAATCGCGCAGTGCGAGACTCTGCGAATGACAATGTCGTTTCGTCTGTATTCGAATCCATGTCCGCCCCCGCACCCGAAGCGGGGAAAGTGAAGGTGAGAACTTTGTGAATCCAACTCGTCCGCTGAAGAAGGTGGCGGTTCGTCGATATCCTCCGTCGCAGTCGTCGACTCTCCGATGTCGCTTACCTTTCCCGATCGCCACCTCGCCCTTTTTCTTCCGCCTTCGTGCACCCCGACATATCACCAGCCTCACAACCGCATTCGGCCAGCACCCACACCGTGCCCATCTTGCCTTCCCAGCCTCCGCATCCTGCTCGACCCCATTCACCCCATTCACCTGTGCACCCTCCTCTCCTCCCTCTGCCTTTTCTTTGCCCTTGCCTTTGGCTCGAAACCTCCGCATTGGTGCCCATCCCTCCCGTTGCAGAGCTGGTGCCAGTGTTGCGCACCCTCGTTGCTCCGAGCCTCTTTCTCTGCATCATGACTGCGCGCTCTTGCTCCTCGTCTGGGATGATTTCTCCGCCACACACCCAACTCCTCCATTCCTCAGGGACATCACCTCCCTCCACGAGCCCAAAGCACGCCGCATGACACCATCTCGAGTAGTGACCATGCAAACTACCCAGTAGCGTACCAATAACGACCAGGACCCTCTTTGCAACGCCTCGCTGCAATGAACGCTCGACCACCTCTGCCCTGCTTCCATTCTGTAGGCATGCACACACAGAACGTATGGTCGGTTAGAAATGGGGGATGCTATGACGCTAAACTTTACTGCTCGACAGCTACCCGGGCCTTGGCGGATACCTGGCACGGATTCATCATGACCTCAGGGCTCATATCCACTTATCTATGACGCACCTGACCTCGACCATTCCTTCCGTGCGTGAGCGCAAACCTCGATAGGAAAAGCAAGTTTTGTATTCCAGATGCTAGTAGCGTATCCAGGACTAGTTCGCTATGTATTTTCCGTGAGTACATACACCCACTACATCACACCGCACAGAACAAGGAAAAGCTATCACTGAATGGGCGAAACGTGTCAAGGAGCGCATCAGGTCGTCCGAATGAAAAGAACGCTTATCTACTGCTTCTTGGCTTCCCTCTCGCATTTCCTAAGCACCCGACAACGGATGTCGTTGTGTAATCGGTGGGTGTACGAAATGAACAACACCTTCCATCCAATCACACGGATGCATGTAGTCGAATAACGCGTGACACCAAAACGCGGTGAGGGTGTTCCGACGGTCTGTCAGCGCGACTCCGCAAGCCAGCCCAATCTTACCCAATGATGCACGAATGTATGCAGACGGGATAGGAACCATAGCCGACAATTTGGTGATCTTGGACATATTTGACACCTGGTGGGGAGAGCGAGTACCTGCTGCAAGGCATTGACCAATATAAGAGCACGCTACAAGGTGTTGAGATGCTGAATAGTCATGTTCTATGCCTTGACTTCTTCTACAAGTACACTGGTGAACGTGGTGACGACTACTTTGATGCTCGAGTATGTCGCAAGCATCGGCGAGGGAACCTGCTCCAAGGTTGAGGATCAGCCCGGAATTCCTAGACGGCGAACAAGAAATCCCAGCTTCGTGAGCCCGTTGCGTGGACAGGAGAAATACAACTCACCGTTGAACCGCGTGGGTTATGCGGACCATGGCATCCACGTTAATAGTCACGATGTCCTCGTTCTCTCTTGTTTAGTGGTGTCCACAAAGTATGTCGGCATCGCATGGGACTTGCCTACATTGTTGACTACGAATGAGTCAGGTGAACACTGGTGGAAGTATTCCATTCAGAGCAATGTTACCAAATGCTCCAATGTCCAAGCTGCGGAGGAGGGTCTTGAGCCCTCAGAAAGTGTCAGGGTCATTCTTCGCGAAATCGATGAGGTATATTTTGCTTTCGACCTTTCCAGCGGTCCGCTTGGCTTGACACGGGTGGATGAAATATGAAAGATATGTCTAATGTGAGATGGCATCTGGAACACTCGTACCTATCTCATCTGCGACATTAATTGGATAGTATGGCTTGGTTACGGGCAATAAGAAAGACAAAGACGTTGAACCCCGCAGACGCCAACTGCAGTCTTTGCCAATGCCATCGGAAGCGCCAGTAACTACTGAAGGAGTGGTAAGGATGGAATTCGTGCAGCCAGAGCAATCGACAAACCTGCCTAGGCACCTTTGCTTGCACCATGGACGATGATGCTGAGTGCACAGTCAGCTTGGTCACATCCTTCCCAATTGGCAGTGAGTACTTACTTGGGTTTCCCACCACCACTCATCAGTCCACATCTCATCATAGATCCAGTTCTTGCCCTTTGGATCAGCATATGCACACTCTGGGTCATACGCCATCATGTCTCAGAAGGCAGGATTCCCAATCAGCTCTTCAACACATTCAACTGGATCCCTTCGCCATAGCTCAACCGTTTCCCTCTTCACAGCCCCACCCTCATATAGAAAGGTGGTGGTCTGCACAGGGAAGGTCTAGCCTGAAAGAAGGGAGAAGGAGAGCTGTAGGTAACCTCAGTAGTCTGGCAAGCTACTGAGGGACTATGGTAATAGAACTCTACTCTAGTGCGATGCATGCTTATGTAAGTAGGTAAATATACCACAACAACCTGTTTATAACTCCAACACTCCCCCATAAACAAAGTGGTGTGATGGAAAGAAAGGTATAGTAAAGTAATCCAATAGATGTACTTAGCTG